>JAJJWW010016730.1:0-10716 GCA_023531295.1 Papaver armeniacum
GTTAAATTTGTAAGTAACCGAGAAAATCATGCGTGACATCTTGTAAAAGATAAAGCCGTTTATAAGTGACGGATACTCCTCACTTAATTCCTCCGTGGTTGGAGCATGTAGCAACAATCCCTTCTGTGAATTTCATATCAGCCTTGTATTTCCTGTACCCCATTATCGGTGTGGCATGACGATCGAGTGTTACTCTTACGAGTAACACGAACCTCAAGCACTATAATGAATCCATGTACGAAATACCCGTACGTGCCGATTCTCGGTGTGTTATACTAGCCCGAGCCCTCTCGGTGTGTTATACTAGCCCGATTGCCCCCTCTCGGTGTGTTATACTAGCCCGATTGAGCATCCAGGACTTGATTTGTATCGGTCTCGGATATGATACGATCGCGATCATCCAACTCCACAAGCATGATTGGATGACCACAGATCAATTCCATCACCCCCAAGCAGGTATGGAATACCCACGGCCTTAGCCTGCCAAATATGATCTGATCGCAGTCATCCAACTCCACAAGCATGATTGGATGGCCACAGATCAATTCCATCACCCCAAGCGGTATGGAATACACACGGCCTTAGCTTGCTTAGGATATGATCTAATCGCAATCGTCCCACTCCACAAGCATGATTGGACGACCCAGATCAATTTCCATCACCCCAGCGGGTATGGAATACACACACGGCCGACCCGCATGGTCGACCATTGGCCTTTGCTTGCCAAGAAACCGTCCATACCAAGCATTATGGGCGGGAAAACCTAAATTAGGGTTTGCGGCATATTACATATGTCGCAAAACGGTCTCAACCGTCCGTCTTCGCAGGCATAGACGGAGGGTGTAGATGTAGACTCAAAAGGCCCGGAGCATGTCGACACAATCACCATGTGACCGCCTACACGCTTGACCAATCGGTCAAAGCCAACCGTGGTTGGTTGCAACAAAACCATCCGCCCAAAAGAGCATGGTCGCGCGGCTTTGAAAGCCAAAATTAGGGTTCAAGCCATCACGCGCGTCCATCTTCTCCCAGACGAATGGAGGGTCCGCAGATTAGATTGAGCAAGGGTCGGTCACACCAGCATGACCACCGTGGGCCCATCTACCCCTCACGCTTGGACGGCCAAGGCACATCATTCCCGGCCAACCCAAAACGCACGCCCAAACTCGTGCGGTTACACCTCCCAAATCCTAAATCGATCTCGACCACTCAACTTCACCGGACGAATTGGGTGGCTTAGATCACGTTTCATGAGACGGTAAGACATAGGTGTGAACACCAACCTACCACCTACACGGTAGTGTGATCGACCAAAACCAACCAATGATTGGTCGCTTCGAAACGCGTGCCCAAACTAGGGAAATCACGCCGGTTTCCAACTCCTTTGCGGCAAGGGATTCAGCGCAAACCGATCTCGACCACTCCTCTTTACTGGGTCAAATTGAGTGGCCCAGATCGCGCTTTCATGAGGGAACGGGATACCAGGCGCCTACACCATCATGCCGTCAACACGCATGTATGGTCGGTCTTCTCCAAATCCTTCCCATGCTTGGTTTCGACCAAGCTGAAGAGTGATGCTTGCGCACCTCTTTAAAAACCCTAATTTCATCAACGGTCGCAGATGAGTGTCTCAAACATCATCTCATCCGTCCGACTTCACCAGCTTGGTTTTACAACCCTGGTGGGAGTTATTTGGTTAGTGAGCAAGTCATTACACATCACTTTACCACACCGTAATGCAAGACTCGCATAAAATACACACGATACCGCACGAGTATCGACTTTACGAATAACGCGGTTATTCAATTCAGCATTACATGCTATCTTCCGTGGATCCACGATCCACATTCCAGACATCAATCATGTCACTGGCGGGGATACTTATTTGGGGTATTGGTCTGGCGGTTTACAGCGTGCAGCGTGCAACGCGCCATTACAAGAACGTGTTAGGAAGTCATGGACGGTTAGAGATGAACTGGAGAAGTGGGCAAGACCGGTCGTATGCTACCGACACATAACTCCACCACTCCATCATTCCACTACCTCCACTTCCCACGAGAAACGTGAATGAGGCTCAATGACTTGTATAAATAGGTTCTCCGCCCTATTTCAAACAACAACAAGAAAAACAAGACAGAAAATCGATATCCAGAGCCTCCTTACATTAACCGTAAGCCTGCTCACTTTTCTGTCACAAGTCATAAGCAAGCCAACACCTTCACAATCTCAACACATTCTTCGCTTCCCTCCCTAAGATCAACCCCATCTCCTTCACTTTGTGACCGAAACAAGTCTGGAACGGCCATTTCTTGGTTTAGGCCGGACTTGCACAGATTGATCTCTCGAATCTACAAGCACTCACCGCGCAGTGCATTTGTTGTAGGTTTAAATTCATTCCTCATCACACCCCAAATTACCAAATTCAGCAGGAGTAATTTTCACCCATCAACAATTGGCGACCACAGTGGGAGATTGATCTATCGGTTGCATAAATTGAATCCTCAATTTCTCAGTTTCCATCCCGCAATGTATCCGGAAACTACAGACGGTTCAGATATCATGGGAAGCATTTGGAATCTTTGGAGGATGTCTTGGCAAATCAAGCGGTATCACCGGGGAGGCGAGAGCGAGACATTTCGCCTTTTGAATGATATAGCGGCACAATTACAAGAAGGGTCGACGAGCATCTACTCAGAGAGCACAAGAAATGTTGAATCATTAGCCAGGAGTCACACCTTTACCGGTGAAGAGGCAAAAAGAGCACGTAATCACAGGGGACTCAGGAGAGACGAACAACATGGCCCAGCCGACGAAGACTCGAGAAAACTCCACAGAGGAAAAAACTTGCCCGGAGTACTACAATGTCTGCCGGATAAAGAAAGGGAGCCTGCAGCCTATGGAGCCCTGCTAGAAGATTTGTATTTCAAAACTCTTATTGAAGCACGGAAGAATGTCCAATCCGCATCGGCCTTCCAACCAACTAAAGAAACGCTTGAGGAAGGAGAAATCAATCAGGAAATGCCTGAATACAGAGGATGGGAGCGTTCAATCCGGTCACTCAGCGGTGACATTACGACACCTTCCACATCCCTCTACCTAGGCAAGCGATCCACAGATATGATGACGCTCGCAAGTCTTCCAACTTCATCTCCTATTCCACATCGAAGCCACGGGGAGACATTGCAACGCCCGCTAACGCAGGAAAAAGCTAGACTTCTGGAGCTGCTGGAGACGTGGGTGCGAAATGGAGAGGTGGAACTACCCCCGGTATGGAGTCCGCCTACCAATCAGGAAGTAATGGACCCGAGGTACTGTCATTACCACCGGCTCCTTCATCACCCCACCAGTGAATGCGGCGCTTTGAAGCGCATTGTTCGAGAGAAGCTCGGTTCGAAAGATAGCTTGCGGAGGATTTTCTTAGAGAGGCTACTCCGGTTTGATGTAGTGAGGCTTCAAAAGCAAGTAAGTTTTACTCAATAACTTTACAAGAGAAATAGTTTAGAATTCACTGGGGACTTGGCATCCCGCATGTGGAAAAAGAGGCTCAGTGATCAAACGCCATGTTTGTTTCCATTCGTACCTCCCTTTTACATAACATTTGCAATTTCATGCGCAATCGTTCATGACCAAGATGCAAATTTCATTTAACATAATCCCTTTCAAAAAGGTTGTTCACAAAACTATCTCAAAATAAGCCAATTCAATTACCTATTCAAAACCGGAAGCCAAATTACGAAAGAAAATCCTCACTATCACTCAAAAAGAAGAAACATCTAAAAAAGAAGAGACAAGCATATGGCACAAATCAAGGAAAGTCCTTCAGCAACAACTCATCCTTCTGCGCAAGAGAGACTTTCATCCTTTGGAGCACGGCCTGCTTCAGCTCCAGTTCTTTAGACAACCTCTCAACCTCTTCTTCCCGACGAGCAACACAGTCTGCGGAAGGACTTCATCATGTAGTTTCGGAACTCCCTGAATCTCGGAGAACCCTTTGAAGAACCAGGGAGCATTGAAGCTGTACTGCGCAAACACGTCCAGATGGCACCTCCAATCTTCAACCACTTCTTCGGAAACCGTTCCACCAGTCGCAACGCTCATCCCCTGGATGGAAACTAAAGCTTCTTGGACGCGGTTGACCAATGCCAGACGACTCCTGAGCTTCGCGGTGGTAGCAATATGGCCGTGTTTCTTCCAGATTGTCGTGTACAACTTTTCAAACTGAACCGGCACGCTGAATCCACCGACCAACACATGACCTGGATAAGGGACAGTAAAAGGAGGATCGAACAAAGCCCCAGGCTGCATCACCGGCAATTCGGCGACCGCGGGAGTCTTGTCAGTTGCAGGAAGCCTTTCGGAAGAAGTCACCACAATAGCCATACGGTCCGGAGCCTGTTCAGGATGGATGTCAAGGGGAGCCGTCTCAACTGCAGCGGCCACCGTCTCTCTTGCATTCCTTACAGCATCTATTTCACTCTGGGTGTTGATTTCCGTCACGACCCCGTCGACGAGATCACTAAGGGAAGCGCCTTGTTCAACCGAGCTTGCATCATCTCTGTCATTGTCAGAAAAAGGAGCGGTACCGCCAGACTTCTCAGCATGAAGGTCCGTACCGCCAGACTTCTCAGCATGAAGGTCCGTACCACCAGACTTCTCAGCATGGTGACCAGTACCGCCGGCTTTCCCGTCTTGAATGCGTGCCAACCTTGTAAAGGCATTATCTTTCGAAATTCCCTGATTTAAAACAAGGATCGTTTTAGAAGAACTTACACTGGAGAAATGAAAGAACCGATGGGAGGAGGTTTAAATACCTGCATATTAGAAGAATTGAGGATTACCGGACCGCATGCTTGCCTCTTAGGTCTCTCTCCTACTTGGGGACTGCAACCCTCAGCTCTTGTCCGCTTGGATGGAAGTGGCTTCAACCGGAAATGCTTCGTCAAGACGTCAGAAGATGGCTCACTACGGGAATTCGTCACAACACTCTTCGAAAATTTCTGGAAGATCGACAGTTGTTTCCCCCAAAATTCTCTATACCTATCGGTCACCACTGAGTTTCTCCCAATGGGCCAGAAGGGAAGGCTCACCCGGTCTAAGAACACATTGGCGTTAAGAATTTGTGGAAGGAGTTCTTCCGGAGCCCCTAGTGGACGGATAAATGGGACACCCTGATCAAATCCCATTTGGCGAGCAGCCCTGTCAATGTTGTACGGAGTCACAGAAAATTCTCCGTCGAATAGAGACGGGACATATCCTGGAATGCAGCTGCGCATGTAAATAATTTCCCCAGATCTCATGGTCTTGACATCAGTACGCAACACAACGCCAGGATCGTCAGCAAAGGTCTTTGGTTGAACGATGGAAGAGTGGATCGGCCCCCATGGACGAAAATCTACGGAAGAAATATTGTCAAATACCTCCACAAGTTTCGCACCGGCTTTAGGACGCTTCTTATTCCATCGGAGTATTCTCGAGCCGCCATACAAGTTAACGAGTGAAGGTGCAGGAGTAGGAGCGTAACTCCTGAAATGTTCCCATAAGAGCGCCTGAAGAAAAGCAAAGTGAACGTGCGACTCCACCCTCTTGTACCCGTTAGAAACGTGCATATCCATTGCTAAAGCGTCCAGATGAGAATACATTGATCCAAGGAACAATGCAGCTAGAGGAAGAACTTCACCCTGCGCCAGCCTTATAGCAATCTTAACAAGCTCATCTCTTATGGTCTTCTTCCCCGAACCATCATCAAATATATCCCTGGATAGCCATAAAGACAGGGGAGAACGCAATCACGGCGAGCTCGTTTTCCAACTCTTGAAGACCACTCCGAAACCCACCAAGTATAAAAGCATCTCGCATCCTTTCTCTCCTCCTTGTCCAGACTCTCGAATTCCTCCGCCTTTTGAAGTATAGCATCATAATTACTTTGTTCCGCATCAGAGAGCTCGTAAAAAGACTTAGGCAACGAGGCGGTGTTCATTAATGCGGCTACGCTCTCCAAAGTAATAGTCATCTCTCCCCATCTAGATATGGCTGTGTGAGTACAAATACGCCACCGAGAAATGAAGGTGATCAAGCCTGCGGTGTCTTTCCTAATTTCGAGGGTAGCAGATGCCATGACCGCATCGAGAATTTGTGCTTTGGTCAAATTTTCCTTAATGCCCTTATTACTCAACATGCGTCTCATCCATCCTTCATAAGAACCCAGTGGAGCATGGCAAATCTTGAAGTCAATAGGAGAAGGCGGATATTCATTTCTCTGGAGACAAAACCTCATCACAAGCGCGGAAGAAGAGAATGGATCAGCATCCATATTTTCTGAATCGGAAAGCAAGACTATCTTATGAGAAGGATGTTTCCTATTATTTGGAAAAGACGAGGTGAACAACTCATCATTGATGTTCGGCATATCCTTGAAACTGTCAACACTTCCTGACGCGGCACCAGCATTACCTTCAGAAGACATGTTGATAGGAGTTCTCTTCTTTCTACCGCAATAAGATAAAAGACAGGAGTTAGAACTTGTACAAAAGCACATGAGAAGTATAGTCACACGGCAAGACACAACTCACGAGCGGAGCACACAATGGCCGGTCCAAACATCATACAAGTTTCGGTCCGGTATTGATTTTAAGTTCTCCGGTATAACTTTCAAGTCAGTCTGGCATTGATTTCAAGACGTGTGCAAGTTTCAGTCCGGTACAAGTTTCAAGTTCGGTGTAAATTTCAGCCGAGCATATGTGAATAAGACCCACGTTCCGGCATACACGGCGGGCCCGCATTCATTCATCCGCATGCATCATAACACGATTTTCTTTATTCATGGGAATCGTGTCTACGGGTTCAATCCAAATGATGGAAAAAGCTAAGCATGCACATGTCTTACAAAAGGTTTACCTAAACAAACTAGGGTTTCACCGTTAAAAAAAAAAAAAAAAAAAAAAAAAAAAAATAGGAGACCGAAACTTACCTTGGACGGGCAGCTCCAACGGTGGCGGTTTCCGGCGGCGGCTTCGGCAGCAACTGTTGACGGCGGCTTCGGCAGCAACTGTTGGCGGCGGCTCCGGCAGCAACTATTGGCGGCGGCAATGAATTCGCGGACGGGAGCGGCCAAGCACAAAAAAAAAAAAAAATCAATGTTCGTGGGAAAAAGAAGAAAGGGCTTTGGTCTCTTTTATAGACAAAGATTAGAAGAATCCCAATAGAAGAAGGATTTCTCCCTTATTTGGTTTCCTCTTTTGATTCAAGTACCCAAAGAAGGAAACCGGCCCCACCAAAGGATTCCATACAAGCGTAACGGCGTGGAAAACTAGCGGTCGGCCAACACTCTTCCGGGTAAACTCCTTTCATCCTGTTTTTCTCACGTATGTATGTCACCATCTCATGCCTACCACACAATAGTGTAACCATTATGCGCTAGGCGAGGGGACTTAATGTTGATGGTGGATTTTCGTTCAAGGTTAAATTTGTAAGTAACGGAAAATCATGCGGCGACATCTTGTAAAAGATAAAGCCGTTTATAAGTGTGGATACTCCTCACTTAATTCCTCCAGGTTGGAGCATGTAGCAACAATCCCTTCCGTGAATTTCATATCGGCCTTGTATTTCTGTACCCATTATCGGTGTGGCATGACGACCGAGTGTTACTCTGCGCAGTAACACGAACCTCCAAGCACTATAATGAATCCATGTACGAAATACCCGTATTGTGCCGATTCTCTGTGTTATACTAGCCCGAGCCCTCTCGGTGTGTTATACTAGCCCGATTGAGCCCCCTCTCGGTGTGTTATACTAGCCCGATTGAGCATCCGGACTTGATCGTATCGATCTCCGGATATGATCTGATCGCAGTCATCCAACTCCACAAGCATGATTGGATGACCACAGATCAATTCCATCACCCCCAAGCAGGTATGGAATACCCACGGCCTTAGCCTGCCAAATATGATCTGATCGCAGTCATCCAACTCCACAAGCATGATTGGATGGCCACAGATCAATTCCATCACCCCCAAGCAGGTATGGAATACACACGGCCTTAGCTTGCCGGATATGATCTAATCGCAGTCGTCCCACTCCACAAGCATGATTGGACGACCCAGATCAATTCCATCACCCCCAAGCAGGTATGGAATACACACGGCCGACCCGCATGGTCGACCATTGGCCTTTGCTTGCCAAGAAACCGTCCATACCAAGCATTATGGGCGGAAAACCCTAAATTAGGGTTTGCGGCATATTACATATGTCGCAAAACAAGTCCTCAACCGTCCGTCTTCGCAGCATAGACGGAGGGTGTAGATGTAGACTCAAAGGCCTGGGAGCATGTCGACACAATCACCATGTGACCGCCACACGCTTGACCAATCGGTCAAAGCCAACCGTGGTTGGTTGCAACAAAACCATCCGCCCAAAAGAGCATGGTCGCGCGGCTTTGAAAGCCAAAATTAGGGTTCAAGCCATCACGCGCGTCCATCTTCTCCGGCACGCATGGAGGGTCAGATTAGATTGAGCAAGGGTCGGTCACACCAGCATGACCACCGTGGGCCCATCTACCCCCTCACGCGGTCGGCCAAGGCACATCATTCCCGGCCAACCCAAAACGCACGCCCAAACTCGTGCGGTTACACCTCCCAAATCCTAAATCGATCTCGACCACTCAACTTCACCGGATTTAATTGGGTGGCTTAGATCACGTTTCATGAGACGGTAAGACATAGGTGTGAACACCAACCTACCACCTACACGGTAGTGTGATCGACCAAAACCAACCAATGATTGGTCGCTTCAAACGCGTGCCCAAACTAGGGAAATCACGCCGGTTTCCAACTCCTTTGCGGCAAGGGATTTGCCGCAAAACCGATCTCGACCACTCCTCTTTACCGGTCAAATTGAGTGGCCCAGATCGCGCTTTCATGAGGGAACGGAATACAGGCGCCTACACCATCATGCCGTCAACACGCATGTATGGTCGGTCTTCTCCAAATCCTTCCCATGCTTGGTTTCGACCAAGCTGAAGAGTGATGCTTGCGCACCTCTTTAAAAACCCTAATTTCATCAACGGTCGCAGATGAGTGTCTCAAACATCATCTCATCCGTCCGACTTCACCAGCTTGGTTTTACAACCCTGGTCAGGAGTTATTTGGTTAGTGAGCAGTCATTACACATCACTTTACCACACCGTAATGCAACACTCGCATAAAATACACACGATCCGCACGAGTATCGACTTTACGAATAACGCGGGTTATTCAACCCGACATTACATGCTATCTTCCGTGGATCCACGATCCACATTCCAGACATCAATCATGTCACAAAGGCGGGGATACTTTCATCGGGGTATTGGTGCGGCGGTTTACAGCGTGCGGCGTGCAACGCGCCATTACAAGAACGTGTTAGGAAGTCATGGACGGTTAGAGATGAACTGGAGAAGTGGGCAAGACCGGTCGTATGCTACCGACACATAACTCCACCACTCCATCATTCCACTACCTCCACTTCCCACGAGAAACGTGAATGAGGCTCAATGACTTGTATAAATAGGTTCTCCGCCCTATTTCAAACAACAACAAGAAAAACAAGACAGAAAAATCGATATCCATAGCCTCCTTACATTAACCGTAAGCCTCGCTCACTTTTCTGTCACAAGTCATAAGCAAGCCAACACCTTCACAATCTCAACACATTCTTCGCTTCCCTCCCTAAGATCAACCCCATCTCCTTCACTTTGTGACCGAAACAAAGTCTGGAACGGCCATTTCTTGGTTTAGAGTAGGACTTGCCACCAGTTGATCTCTCGAATCTACAAGCACTCACCGCGCGATGCATTTGTTGTAGGTTTAAATTCATTCCTCATCACACCCCAAATTACCAAATTCAGCAGGAGTAATTTTCACCCATCAACAATCCAAGGAAACTCGACGAAAAGAACTTTAGTAGAATCCAAATACACAACGTATTTCCTAATAGGCGAGAAGAGCTTGCGAAATTGATTATTTTCTGTAATTCATGAGGCAAGAAATGACACTTCGTATATATATTACAAAGAAGCTTCGAACTTCGCAAAAGAATAGAGGCAAGTACGTACTTTTCAAGACCGAGTATTCTTCCGCTCGTTCCTTCATCAACAAAGATCAAAGATTACTACAACGACAGAGTTTTCCTTAAAGATCGCTCTTCAAGCAATATTTAAGGAAAAAGAGGCAAGATGTAGGATCATAATATCGCAACGCATCAAGGCTCGCGGGATTAATAAACGACGATGATCGCGAGGCGCATGAGATAGCTAAAATAAACGACGCAATGAATAACGACAAATAAAACAATTGGAAGACATGAAACCTGGCGAGGGGTAAGAAGTGTCGCGAGAATGAATATTTGCGCATTTGCGACACTTCGCGAGACATTCCCGAAAATAAAGGATAGCTTAGTTGTCATCCACTATGTATTACCCTATATAAAGGGCTAAATGAGTCTGTTGAAGGGGGGGAGATCTTTTTGGAATTGTTAAGCAAGTCATTAGGAGAGAGAAAGTTTAAGAGCATTTTAACTTTTAAGTGTAATTCTATTTTCCTGTGTAAACATTTCATGGACTCAATCAATAAATATTCTTGATCTTACATCTTTCAATGGATTAATTAAGCAAAATTGAGTAAGGGGTGTAGTGTGGGATTTCCTGCTACTACAGAAGTTCTTGCTTATAATCTTCTGGGTATG